>CAUYLG010028866.1:0-23910 GCA_963573385.1 Cacajao melanocephalus
ATCAGATATGAGTCAATGTATCATCTAAGGGTTTTCTGAAGTTAGCACAATAGAGATTATTGATGACTAAGAGGTAAGTAAGGTTAAATGTCAAATTATTGTGGGTTGAGAAACAAAAGGAAAAAATTATTTAAGATTCCTGACTAAATAAAAAAGTATACTACTCAGACCGGGCACGGTGGCTCACGTCTGTAATCCCAGCACTTTGGGAGGCTGAGGCGGGTGGATCATGAGGTCAAGAGATCGAGACCATGCTGGCCAACGTGGTGAAATCCTGTGTCTACTAAAAAATACAAAAATTAGCTGGGCATGGTGGCATGCACCTGTAGTCCCAGCTACTAGGGAGGCTGAGGCAGGAGAATTGCTTGAACCCGGGGGGGGGGGTTTGCAGTGAGCTGAGATTGCACCACTGTACTCCAGCTTGGCAACTGGCAACAGAGCAAGACTCTGTCTCTCTCTCTGTCTCTCTCTCTCTCATATATATGTGTGTGTATATATATATGTGTGTGTGTGTGTGTGTGTGTGTGTGTGTATACACATACATGTTTGTGTATATATATTATATATGTATATACTACTCAGCTTCCTGCTAATATGAAAATTTAGAAAATAAATGACAAAGAAGAGCACAAAGAGAAAATTGAGTGTTCATTAATACCACTAGATTGTTTAGGGCTATTCTTTCATTCAGATGATACTACTGCTTCTCCTTGTTAATGTACTGTCATGAAATTCTAATATTTTGTGCATTTCAGATGAAATATTATAATAAGATCCATATAATTTTTTTTCAGACAGAGTTTCACTCTGTTACCCAGGCTAAAGTACGAAGATGTGATCATGTTTCACTGCAACCTTCATATCCTGGGCTCAAGTGATCCTTCCACATCAGTCTCCCAAGTAGCAGGCACTGCAGGTACATAGCACTACTTCCAGCTGATTGTGTTTTTGTGTTTTTTTTTTTTTTTGGAGAGATGGGGTTTTACCATGTTGTTCAGGCTAGTCTTGAAATTCTAGACTCAAGTAATACACCGTGTCAGGCTCCCAAAGTGCTGGGATTGCGGACATTAGCACAATGCCCAAACAAGATCCATATTCTTGAAGCCCAGGATTAACATAGTACTTTCTTGTCCAAACCTTTCAGTGCTTTCTCATTGACTTTGTAACAAAAATAAAATACAGTTTGGCAATCAGGGGATTAAAGAATGTCTTTTAATCCATATAATTTAAAAATTTTGTTTACAAACATTTCTACATATTTGTCCTAAGGTTATATTAGACAAATCAGTGCACATGCTTTTTAAGGTATTCTTCTGGAATTATCTGTTTATAGGATGGCCACTGATTGAACATCATCTGCTAATTACCCCAAGTTATATGTTTCCAAATCATTACTTTTAATTCCCCAATCATGTAATTATTGAATTAATTTTCAACTACATTTGAGGGATTATATAAAAATATGTTTTTTACATATGACTGTTTGTACTTGTAGATTAAAAGAGTAGCAAATGACCCAAATAAAACCGCATGTTTACTAAGAAAAGTTATTGAGAACATCTAAGAAGCATTTAGTAGCCATAACAACTCAATAAACACTCCTCTTGACAGAGGAAGCAGTTAGAGGCTGATTAGCAGTTAGAAAGGAAGTGTCTCTGGAGATGAAAAACACTGGTGAGACTGCACCTTCACCACCCCTGTAGCTAATGGGAAGATGTGGTCCAGAACTTCCCCTTATGCCAGAATGTTGCTCAGAAAGACTGTCTGAACTTAGGTGCAGACACAATAAGTCAGCCTAAATGTTCTTAACTTGACCCAGCTCTTTATAATGTCATTAACATGACATTGGCATTGTGGTTTTAGCCCCACTTCAAATTTCACTTAGGCACTCATGAATAGTAACCAATATGGAGTCACTCTGGCCAACCCTAGACATGTGCAGATGCAACACTCCTACTTGGGAACTTTAACCCTTCCATATTGGGCAGAACCTACAGAAGAATTCCTTGATCTTGCCAAATAAAAGATCCAGAACTCAGCCCCATTTCTGGCAACCTGCTTCCAGGTCCCCTCTCTTTTCTGAGAGCTTTCCTTTTGCTTAATAAATACTACTCTACTTACTTTCTGGTGTCTGCATGCCTTATTCTTCTTGGTTACAGGACAAGAACTTGGACATAGCTGAACAAGTGACTAAGTAGACTGCAACACTTCAGGCATGGATTAACACCAGTTTCTCTTAGAAGAGTTTCTGCCCAATCACTTCAACTCTAATTTTCTTTCTTCTCCTTCCATTCATCATTTTATCCCCTATTTGTATGGCTTTACCTTATTCTTACTTCTGATGTGTTATAAATATTTGCACATTTGTCTACTTCCCCTATTATTAAAGCAGTCATTGAGAACTCATCTGATATGTTTCTCTTACATAGAACTTCTAGAATACAGTGTTCATTGAAGGAGCTTAACTATTTTTAATAAAATAAATGTATAGCTTCTGTATGGTTTAATAAGTTTCTAAAAATTTATTGTTGGAAATTCAACAATTGACTTTAAATGCAATAGTTAATCCAGTCTATCAATACAACAAATAGTTACTGATATGCATATAATAAATTGTATTATAATCATAATAATGTGTGTCAACTACAGAACTAATATGTTATTTATTTGTATATGTTGATTTTATTTATATTCCATATTTCTTAGGCCAACTTAGAAACTAAGCTGGACAAAACAATTTTTAGATCTTTATTTACATTATGGTCCACTCAGTATTATTCTATGAGTTTTGACAATATGTAATAACAGTTATTGTTCATATAGAGAGGTTTTACTGTCTAAAAATCCTTTATGCTCTGCCAATTCATCCTTCCCTTACCCCAAGCCCTGAAAAATTACTGATCTTTTTACTCTCTCCATAGTTCTACCTTTTCAAGAATGTCCTACAGTTGGAATGCATTATGCAGCTGTTTTTGATTGGCTATTTTTTTACTTAGTAATATTCATTTATGTTTTCTCCATTCTCCAATTCTTAGGGGTGAATACTTTTTCATTCTAGATACACCAGAAATTAATTTTTAAGAAACAGTATATTGATATTGCCACTAATATGCAATTTAATTTAGAATTAGAGTTTAACTTTTTAAATTTGAAACATAAATTTTGTATGACATATTTATGTAATGATATTTGCTTGAAATTGTGAATAAAAGATAAGATTCTGACATAAACTTGGAAAAACACATTTTGTTTTGTCTCATTTTTAGTTTGTGATAAAGAAAATAGACAAAGCCTGAGAAATATTTTTATATTTCATTCAACTAGAACAGGAAACCTCTATAACATTACGATTAATCTTGCCAAACTTATTTTGTCTCTCCTGCTCATTATATTCCTAAATAATCAGAAAAATCAGGTATATTAATATTTTAACATTTAACATTTTATAAATGTTGAAATACTGATCTATCTTTTACTTTCTACTTAGTTTAAATGAAAAGGAACAATGTTGAAAAGACTATTCAGAAGACAGTTGAACTATGATAAAAGATTTATGTGTGTTTTAACTATGATTTATTCTACTAGCTTAAAGCATAACTTTAAGTGATACAAATTGGGAATTACTTAAGCGGTTTGTTTTTTCCTTTCTTAGAGATGTCACCATTCAATAACATGTGAAATGATTTACATTAGGTAATCAGTGGCATCAATACCACTAATTTTTTAAAATTTTTATTATATTAAGGAAGCTAGGAAAATATTAGTTAACCAAAATCATAAGGCACTGTAAACTATAATTTGAATCCTGGTGTAAAATAATCATATTTTATATGATTATATAATATATAATATATTATATGTATAATATATTATATAATATATAATAATATATATTATATAATAATATGATCATTTTATTATATAATATATAATAATATATATTATATAATAATATGATCATATTTTATATGATTATTTTAACACTGTTAACTGTTAAAATAATCATACAAAATATGATTATTTTACACCAGGATTCAAATTCCACCATTTTAAAGGTCGTATTTATACTAAAAGTTAGTGTACTTAAGAGGAATATATTTTAAACATTATATTAGGTCAAAATTGAGGTGAAAATAATAATTTGTGATTCTGCTTTTATATGTGGCCACTGTATATATACATATATATGAACTATAAGCATATTAAATCTCTTTTTGTTCCCAGTCTCAGGTGTGTCTTTATCAGCCGTGAGAAAACAGACTAATATAGGGGGAAAGACTGACATGAATCTTCACCTTCCCCAGTGATTTGGGTCTTTGTCCTAGAGGACTGCTTAGGTCTTGCCCCAGGCAGAATTCTGGGGCAGGGTAGGGGTGGTGGTGGGATAACTCGGGCCAAAATAAAAGGGGTGGAGTTTTTTAGCAGTCAATATGCGTGGACCTTGGTAGTAACAACAGACCCCACCAGGAACCTTGCCCAGCCACAGCACTTACCAGTGGCCTTGTGTATGTCCCTACCAGCCAGTCATGTCCTACACAGAACCAAGCCAAGTGACCCTGCCAGACCACAAACCTGCCCTGACAGTGATCTCTCTCAACTTTAGGCTAAGCCAGAGGCCTCAGAAAGTAGCACTGGCATTGGACCCTGCCTGACTATGGATCCTATGGACTTCAGCAGCAAGACTCACCTGCTCAGGGACTCTGGCAGCTGTCCCACTCAGAATTCAAGGCAGGACTAAGTGATGACAGTTTCCCTGCTGGAGCCAGCCTGTAAAAACTGGAAAAAGTGGCTAGTTTCTCAAATATGCAGACATATATACAAAAATACAAGAAATACAATGTCAAGAATATATGACACTACCTAAGGAAAGTAATGAAGCTCCAATAGCAACCCTAAAGAAAAGCAAATCTACAAACTGTCTGAAAAGCAATTTTTAAACCATTATAAAATGGTTCCATGAACTAGAAGAGAATACAGATAGACAACTAAACAAAAATCAAGAAAACAATACATGAAAAAATTCGAATTTCAAGAAAGATATAGAAAACCATAAAAAAATTACAGTTAAATACTACAATGACTGAATTAAAAAATTTAATAGAGAGCTTTAAGAACAGAATTAATCAACAAAATAGTGAATTTGAAGAGAGGTCACATGAAATTTTCCAGTTGGAACAAAATTGTTAAAACTAATGAAAAAAGTAAATACTTACAGACACCATTAAGTGAAATGATATCTGCATTATGAGATTTTCAGATGGACAAGAGAATGAGAAACGGAAAGAAAGCATACTCAACCAAACAACAATTGAAAACTTTCCAAATCTGAAGAGGAAAGTGGGCATCCAGATTCAAGTAGTCCAGATGTTACATCCTCACAAAGACACATCGTAATGCAATTGTGAAAAGTTTTGAAAGCAGCAAAAGTAAACTGACTCATTAACACACAAGAGGATCTGTATAATACTATCAGTGAGGCCGGGCATGGTGGCTCACGCCTGTAATCCCAGCACTTTGGGAGGCCAAGGTGGGCAGATCACGATGTCAAGAGATAGATACCTTCCTGGCCAACATGGTGAAACCCTATCTCTACTAAAAATAGAAAAATTAGCCAGTTACGGTGGCACACACCTGTAGCCCCAGCTACTCAAGAGGCTGAGGCAAGAGAATTGTTTTAACCTGGGAGGCGGAGGTTGTGGTGAGCCAAGATCACTCCATTGCACTCCAGCCTGGGTGACAGAATGAGACTCCATCTCAAAAAAAAAGAGAAAAAAACTATCAGTGAATTTCTTTGCAGAATGTTTGTAATTTAAGAGAAAGTTAGATGACATATTCAAATATTAAAATTAAAAAATGGTCCCAAGGATACTATACATACGAGAAGAATCCTTTATCATTGAAGGATAGATAAAGACTCCAGATAAACAAAAACAGAGGAAGTTTTCTTGCTAGATTTCTGCTACAAGAAGTGCTACAGTGAATTCTTCAAGTTGAAATGAAAAGATGTTGAAAAGCAAAATGAAAGCATATGAAAATACAAATCTCATCAGTAATTATATTGACAAACACAGAGTATTCCAATATTGTTACGATGACACAAAAATTACTTTTAATGCCAGCATAAAATTCGAAAGATGAAAGTATTATAAGTTACTATAACCACAGAAATTAGCTAATGGATACACAATCTCAAAAGCAGTAAACTCTGACACTGATTAAGACACAGAGTAGCGAGGGGGAAAGTAAAAATGTAGAGCTTTCATGTACAATCGAGGTTAAGTTGTCAATTGCTTAAAATCGATTGTTACAACTCTAAGAGGTTCAATCCAAGCCTTCTGATAACTGCAAATAAATTATGGCAAGCAGACAAAACACACACGAAAAAGAAGAGATTGGTTAAACTTATGGGTTGCACTATTTAACATGGCCAAGGAAACAAATGCACAGCATTGGATAGACGCAGCCACTCATCTTCCAGCGTATCCCTCATATGTCAGCATGGAAATCAAAGTAATCACCATAGTGAAAAAAAATATATAGTTCTCCATTCTAGAATTTCCCTTTGCAATTCTAAAAAAGGAAATTGACCTCTAAGTGTGATCAGGTAGAATGCCGTACCTCTGATTGAACCAAATACATCTAAATTATTAAATAAATATTTTCACATAGAAGCAAATATATAAATTGAAGCCTTTTCTGTACCCATTTCAAGAGTAACCCTCATTCTTTATAACTTGCAATTGGGGTACTTTTAAAGGGCACAATAAATCGTATTTCCAAACTGTAATAAAGTTGTTTGTATTATTTGATTTCAACATTCCTAGAGGCCTAGTTTCTAGTAAAATGGCAAAGAAAATGTCTTGCTTATGGTTTATCAGAAATATTTGAAGATTGCTATGCATGGAAAATACACATGTTACAAAATGTTTTTCTGCTGTAGAACATTTTGTATTTGTAGCTACTAACCAGGTTGCCAAGATTTATAGCACACCAGGGCTATTAATTAGAAAGTAGGGGATGGCGGATTATTCACAGCTAATTTTAATCATTTAGATGTCTATGATTTTTAGATGATTTCTATTGTTTTGTAGATCTCATTTTACAGAGTTACAAACAAATAAACAAACAATAATTGTTCTAAGTATGTCCCAAAACATGTTGCATAATAATATTCACAGCCTCCTTTGTGGGAAAATTTGGCAATTCTGATAAAATGCGTAAGAAACTTTCTGATAAATTTAATAGGATAAAGAACACTTCTCGAGAGGTGGTGATCCACAAACACAGATAATGTCAATCACATAGCTTATTATTTTATTCAAACACATTTTCCCATGTTTCTATCCTAATAGTTGTCTAAAGTTTCTCTTTTATATGATTCTTATGAAGAAGGAATCTTATAATTGACCTACAGAGTCCTGTTTTTGGCTACATGTTTGAATCAAACTTGGTCTTTTTCATAATTATCCAAAATTTTGTTTTGTTTTGTTTTGTTTGAAACAAGAGCAGCATTCACTGAAGCTCCAGGTAATTGTAATTAGAAATGTAACATGTGGCAAACAAGAATGAAATATTTAGAAACTTACATACAAATAATTAAAGTTTCCACTGAGATGATTAAGTGATTTCTCTAGTCAATTTGGTAACTTCTGAAACATACATTTAAGAATATCATATAAGGACATATATATTTAATTTATAAAATTGAGACATTAAAACTAATTTGGGTGACATGGTTCCATGTCCTGTCCGATATTGTAGATTTATGGTTTTAAAAATATTATCAATTTTTATGTCCAGTTTTCTTATGAATATATATGTTTTTTGAAATCCTGATTACACTGTTTGAACCCAAAATAGACACTACAAATTCTTTAGCACTTAGTATCTGTAATACTTAAGAAGACAATATTCATTCTCAGCAGAAGATATGCATCATACGTAGTTATTGTAAAGTGGACCACAAGATAGATCTTTGGATTTTGTTGATCTCAGAAAAATAACATGGCTGTTTTTCTTGATCTTTTATATATAAATCCTATAGTTGCTAATTATTCATAAATAGCAAGCAACTTTGAATAGCTAACAACTTTTTAATTTAAAAAGTAAAAAAACAACTCTCAGATTAATAAGATATTTTCATAACTGCTGTATCAGATATTTTAACTTAGGAGAAAGCTTTGATAGCTTCATTCTTCCAAAATCTATTACCATATTCCCCAATAATTTTAATAATCTTCTCTTCATAACTTAAAAATTGTTTATATAAACATTATAGCTTTAAGATATCCAAGGACAATAGCTGCATATGGCCCTCACTTATTTGAGTGAAAATAATTGCAGTTAACGGTTTGAAACTGACAACATATTTTGAGTTAAGCTCTTTGTTATTTAAAGATAAATAGCTTTTATTATTCTCAATGTCTTTATGTAATCCTAATTTTTTCATGGGATAATCCATCCTTTGTTTTTCCTTGTAGAGTGAAAATAATCAGAAAATTGTGTAGTGCAATTTGGATCTTCCTTTCTCCTACAAGGTGTGCTACCTGCTGTCCACTGAGAATGCATTAGAAGAAAACCTCCAACATATGGTTTTTTACAGATTGTTTCAGTTTTTGTTTCATTTTTCTGTTATTTATTTTTTTGTTTGGTCAAGCTTGTCTTTCTTCAGGGAAATTGACTTTCAGTTGCAGGTATTCATTATAATAAAGGGTCCCACACAAGCGGGGGCTACTTAAATTTTCTTAGGCACTGAGCCAAACTTGCCACCTGTTTATTGTTGTTTCATATAAGTCAAATGAGTTGTTAGATCATTTCTATTTCTGAAGTTTTTATTAAAACTGAAATGTTGGTAAAAAGACTTGAGAGAAGGATTTCATCCTCTGTGTCCAAAGAAAACAAAGAATCACACTGTCTATAAACATCTGAGAGTAGAAAAATTATACAGTGCTGATTATAATTTTTTACTTTAATCTCATTTAGATTCAATGCAGAATTTCAAAAGCAATCAAGAAAAATAAACAATTTAAATATATATATATATATATATATATATAAAACACACACATATATATAACATAACATTCACCTGCTATGAAAACCCTTTTGGTCACAATTTGATTTCTAAACTCAATGTTGATATGTAACATTAAATGTTCTTAAATATAAGAAAGAATCAGATTTCAAAACTATGAACTGGTACTTACTTTCCTTGGAATTAATGGTAACACATCAAATGGTAAAAATAAATGCTATTTTATTTGTGGAATATTTTATAAGTCTCAATGCTGCGTGTGCTTTAAAAAGTTTATGTTAGAAAAAAAGTTAAAGACCTTTTCATAGCTTTCATAGAAATGGCTTTATAACAGTGTGACCATAGGAGATATAAATGTCATAAAGTGAGGCAAACAGTATATTTTATAAATGGAACTAGCAGTATCATACATTTATGAGATATTGTAAGTCATCTGAATTTTAGTTCTCAGAAACAATGATAGCGTCCATTTTAAACTCAGTATTACTCAGTAAAGTAGTTTTGTTGAATTTTAAAAATACTCCTACCCTCAAACTGATCAGCTTCATTCACTATTTTCCAGGACAGAGCTAATGCTTCTAACTACAGAAAAATTCATAGTCAAAATATTTTCATGCATGTGACACAAAAATGCATAACATTTCAATGACTGACATTATTATGATTATTTTCTAGTTAATATTTAAAATGTAAAAATGATGCTCAGAGTAAAAATTTATTTAATTATCAATATTTTGTAGTTTAAAATTCTTACAACTGTCTTAAAATACATATTTATTCTTTTGTGGCACTACAATTATACAATTCCAAATAGTTGTTTGGCAATACTATTAAATTATGATTACCAGGATAATATAATTCAGACTAACCCTTGGATGACCAAAAGCTTATGACAAATGAATTGGCTGTGGGCACCCAAAGTCTTTTGGCATACAATGGTACCAAAAGCAGTGATGCTATGTCAAGCTTTGTCACCAATATTGGATGAGAGAAGTGGTGTCGCCATTATTAGTCCTGGAAGAAACGGTCATTATGTCCTGAATTTGCAGCATACAATGATAATTTTATTCAAAATACAGAAATAAATTAGGATACGTTTATATTTTGATTTGGAAGCTATAAAAGAAATGGACAATGCTTTAAACACTGTAAAATGTTTTTTGAAATGTGTCTAATGTTATGAAAGAATATATAACATTATCTCCAATGAAATAGCCTGATTTTTTTCTATTTATTGATTTAAAAAACAACATTTACACAAATATGTATTCTATTACTACTAGCTTGGTCTATTTTTCATAGATGTTTTAATTCTAATATTTTAAGTGCTTTCCTCATTCTAATTTAGTATTCCCACTGGCCCAAGATGTGTAATGTTTTACATAATATATTTTGTTGTTAGGAATGTAGCATAATGAACTTAGGTTTTATTAAACTTTGGCCAGAAGATACCACATTGAAAATTTTACTTTGCTCTTGGAGAATTTCCTAAGTATTGAGTTGCAAAATATTCATCTTAAATATTTTATAGTTTAATTAAAATTATTTGTTTTGTCTTTATGTGATACATAAGCCACATACAATAGTAATTTATTTTTCAGGTTTTTAAAACAACTCCACCATTAATTAGCTGTGTAATATTGAACAAATTATGTTAATTTTTTTGAAATTTATTTCTCTCAAATATGCAATGGAAACAACTTTAGTACCTACATAACTGTATTCTTCTGAGGATAAAACAAATTGTGTTTATCATCAATAAAGTATTTATCAAAACCTAAAAGTACTTGCTGTTTTGTTTCTATCAAATTGTCATTATAAACATTACTCTTTCTATATCTGTTTAAAGCTTTGGAATTACTAAATGCTAAGAGTAATGCAACAAAGAATTTCTCTGCTTTGATTTTTCACTGCTGCTCTTCATACCTCTACTAATAGCATCTTACCATTTCCTTTATTTTTAATGATCTAGGGGAAGTGTCCTATGTAATGTTGAGTCTACAAATACATATACATAATGGCATACATACATACACATAAACACATCTGTATTAATAGTTTCTTGATTTCTTATACACAAATAAGAAAAGTTAATTTTTATTTTCAGTAATGTTAGGTGCTATGGCCTGAATGTATCCTCTCAAAATTCGTATCTTGAAAACTTAATCACCAAAGTGATAGCATGGGGGTGGGGTCCTTTGAGAGATGGGATCATGAGAGTAGAGCCTTTAAAGATGAGATTAGTGTTCTTATGAAAGAGGCCCCAGAGAACAACATTGTCCCCTCCCTTACGTGAGAACACAGCTAGAAAGCATAATATCTTCACTGCAACTTGGTCTCTCAACAGACATCGACTCTGCCAGCACTTTGATCTCAACCTTCCAGCCTCCATAACTGTGAGGAATAAATTTCTGTTGTCTGTAAACTGCCTAGTTTATGAGTTTATGATGTTGTGTTATAGTGGCCCAAACACACTAAGAGCAGGTTAAGTTATCTATACAATCACCTTCCTTAATAGAATAAATACTACTTTTTGAAATATATGGTATTTGAAAAAGGGTAAAGACTTATGAGGGCAAAAGTGAAGAAAATTGAAACATAAAGGATTAAACACACACAGGAAAATGACATTTAACTAAACACTATTTGCCAATCTGGAAAAGGTAAAAATTTTGTTTTGAGAGTCTATGCGATAAAAAAAAAGACAAAAATGAAAATTAAATGTCTAAATAAGTTGTATGTTTTTAATTGAAAATCTCTTCCAAAAGAAACTAACAACCAGAAATCTTAGAAGTATAATAGCACATTACCCAAAGAAACATTAAGGATTTATATAGGCAATAGAAAAATGAATTGAGGGATATTTTCTCTGACACCAACAAAAATGAAGAACTAGAAAGAACTAAATATTTGGAAATTGTAAATTGCAGTGGCTATGCAAAACAATAATAAAGTATCTGTTGGGTTTTAAAAAAGATATAACTTAAATGTATGGCATAATATTTATATAAATAAATATAAAAATTGGACTCATACTGCAGAGTATGTAGTTGTAAAACACTAGCTTATGCAGGAAAGTAAAGATATCAATTAGTTTCCAATTTGACAATTTAATAATGCATGCCCCAGGAATACAGAAACAGTATATGTTGTAAGTATAAAACTGGCAGAAGAGGAAACTGAAAAAATTAAAAAATAATTAACTGAAAAGAAAAAATGTCAGACAGGTCAAAGCAAAAAAGAAAGTCAGTAGTTTGAAAATTGCAAAATATCATTAATTGTGTTCACAGAAATATATTGAACTATGCTGGTTTTTCAAAATGAATATCAGACAGAATTCTAAAAATTTAACAGATTTCTGGCCTCCAGCTCTGATATTTTAAGAGCTATGAAGCCATCACTCTGATGAAAATCAAATTGAACAAACTTAAAAGAAAGCTGAACAGTGAAAATCAGCAACTTTTCTAGGATCCATCAGAAAACTGAGGTCACCAAAAAAGTAGTCCCCATGACATCTAAAAACAGGTAAATCAGGGCATCTCTGCCAAGAAAAGCTTACTTGGAACAAAGGAACGAGAGCTATAAACTGATACAGACACTTAAATGGTTACTTTGAACAGTTCTGGAAGCTGAGTGTGGGCTAGCTGAGCCTGAGTAACTCCCAGGCGTCTGACTCTTAGGGAGTGTCTCACATTTTTATGAGTCTTGTCTCAGGAACTCCACCAGATTCCGAAAGTAAAGAGCTGATAAAGATATGTTCTTTAACTCCAGCATGGGGAGGAGAAATATAAAATAAGAAGTAAAATCATTCAAAATATATTCTCATGCTGTAATAGAATTCATGGAAATCAACAACAGAAAGATAGCTGAAAATACTCAAACATTTAGAGATTAAACAATAAATATACTTCCAATTAACATCTGCGTGAAAGAAAAATATCTGAAGAGAAGCTAAAAAAAAGTTGAACTAAATAGAATTGAAAACACTATCTATCTAAAAGTGGAATGGGATGAAAAGAGTACCTAGCGGTAAATATATAGTATCCCATGTGTCTGTTACAAAAAATATCTAGAATTAATAATTTAAACTTCCACGTTAGGAAATGAGAGAAAGAAGACCCATTTACGGCAAAAGCAAAAAAGAGAAAAACAGCACAATCAAAGCAGAATCAGTGAGACTGAAAATAGAAAAACAACAGAGAAAATGAATCAAACCAGAAACTGGTCCTTTAATAAAATGAATACAATTAATAAACCCCCACCCAAATAAATGAAAATGAAAAGATGTACAATATGATATCAAAAAAGAAAAGATCATCACTACCGGTTTCATGAATATTAATACCACTCTTGTAAACATCAAAGGGAGAAGAATATTGTGAACTTTTTACATCAGCAAATTGATGACTTAGAAGAAATGGAAAAATCCCATTCAAGTCACACGTTTCCATCAATTGCATGGGGAGAAATAGCTACACTGAATAGGCCCATGTCTGTTAAAGACAATGAATGATGATTAACAACTTTTCTCAAAAGATAACCAGTCTTTGATTATTTCCAATGTGAATTCTATTTAACATTTAGGTAGTATTGGTCCCAATTTCCTCATTTTCTAATAGAAAATAGGGAGCACTTCCAAAATTATTTTTATAACCCTCAAAGCAAAAACAGAGATATTTTACAGAAAGATGATTACAAGCAAATATCTCTTACAAAAATACATGTAAAAGTTTTCAACATAACACAAGCAAATCAAATTCAACAACATATAAAAAATTAACACAACAAAGTCACATTTACTCTAACTATGCAATGCCAGTTTAACATTTAAAAATCAAACAATGTAGCTTATCACAATAGACAAAAGAAGAAAAATCATACTGGTACCAAAAAGCAGGTTTTCCATCTAGGAGCCAATTACTGAGAAAACAATTATTGCCAAGAAGGCTATAATTGGGTGCTGCAGCCAAGAAAATGGGAGATCAGTCTCAAATCCATCTCCTTGATGGACTAAAATTGGGGATTTATGTAACAGGGAAGAATTGTAACAACGTGTAGGGAAATAGGAACTCAGGAGGCTTCAGGAAGCAATCATGATGAGTGAGAGACTCGGGATCTCATTGTCTGGATATGGTGATTTGGAGAGTTTTAATTCTTTGATACATTTTGGTGTGAGGCCTGGGAGTCAGATAAAACAAATAGAAGTTTCCAGCTTTAAGACTAAAAGTGTCCGTTTCTATATTTGCCAAAGAACTATCTGTGGGACTAAAGTTGAAATATTTAGGTACATAGCTGAATAGTGTTTATAAATATATACACTTTCTATTCAGAAAGTAGAAAAACTATGATGAGACAAATTAAAGATTGAAATAAATATGGAGAGGTATTGTGTGTTCATGGAATGAAAGATCCAATTCTGTCAAGATGTCAGTTCTTTCCAACTTGACCTAGAGAAATCAACTCAAACAAGCTATTTTTGTGACATCAAAAAACTGAGTGTAAAGTTTATATGAAAAAGCAAAATGTATGTTTAAAAAGCCAACATGATACTAAAGAAGAACAAAGTTTTAGGCCTTACACTACTCATTTTGAAGGCTTACAGGAACACTACAGCATTCAAGTCAGCATGGTATTGGAGATAGAACAGACACATAGATCAATACACAGACGAAAGAGTCCAAGATATACACGAACTAATCTTTAACAAAAGAGTAAATGTAATTCAATTGAGAAAGAACACCCTTCAACAAATGTTACTGGATCGATTTAAATCCATATGCTTGACAATGAATCTAATGACATCTTAATACTTTTCACAAAAATTAACTAAAAAAAAAATTAGCTGAACACAAGTGTCTCATGACTGTAATCCCAGTACTTTTGGTGGGTGACGTAGAGGATTGCTTGAGGCTAGGCGTTTGAGATGAGCCTGTGCAACATAATGAGACTCTGTTTTCACAAAAAATAAAATAAAAATAAAATAATGGGGCTGCTAATCTGTATCTGTGGTAATAGCTACTCAGGATGCTGAGAATGGAGGATGGCTTGAATACAGCAGTTTGAATCTGTGGTGAGCTATGATTGTACCACTGCACTCAGTCCTGGGCAATAAAGTGAGACCATGTTTCAAAAAAAAAAATTATAGACTAAAAAAAAACATGCAAAACATCTGGAAGAACGTTTAAGACAAAATCTAGATGATCTCAGGTTTGGCAATGAGTTTTTAGCTACAACACCACAAAACGTATTCATAAAAGAACAAAATGTTAAGTATAGCTTTAATGAAATAAAAAACTTTAGCTCTCAAAAACACACTGATAAGAGAACAAAAAGATACACCACAGTAAGGGAGAAAATATTTACAAAACATATACCTGCTAAAGGACTTGTATACAAAATATAAAAAGGAATTCTTAAAATGAAGTAAGAAGAAAATAGCAAACAACTAAAAATGGAAAATATCTAAACCCCACTCCAAAGTAGATACCAGATGGCAAATAACTGTAAGAAAGATGCTGCCATTTATCATCATATAGTTGAAAGTTAAAACAACAACAAATAAATATTAGAATATTTAAAATAAAAAACAAATAAATATAAAACAATAAAAGGACAATACCAAAAACTGAAGCTGCCAAGAAATAGTAACTCTTCATTCATAGCTTGTGGAGAGGCAAATAGTATCACCGTGTTTAAAGACCATTCTGATGAATTACGTATAGTGTTAGGATGCAATCCATCAATTTCTTTTCTAGGTATTTATCCAACTGATTTTAAAGCTTATGTCCACACAAAAAAATTGCACAAGAATATATTTAATAGCTTTATTCAAAATCACTCGAATCTTGAATTAACCGAAATGTTCAATGTGTGAAGGGATAGTCACAAGATAGTACACAAAACAAACAATTCAATATTAAGCCAAAGAAACATGGATGACTCTTAAATGCACATTACTAGGTGATTGAAGCCATCCTAAAATGGCTACATCCTGTATGATTCCAATTCCATAACATCCTGAAAAAGACAAATGTTCAGTGGTTGTCAAGACTTTGGAGAAGCGTAGGTTTAATTCAGTAGGTAAAGCAAACAGAATTTTTAAGGGAATAAAAGTGTATTTAGGATTCTGTAATTGTCTAAAAATAATACTGTGTTTTTAATAATCCACTGAACTTTACAGAACAAAGAGTGAAATTTAATGTATTAAAAATGTCACTTATAAAGGTCAAGATATTTCGGTGTGGTATGCAGAAAATAATCTTTGGTGTAAATATAAGGAACAAGTCAATGAAGGGTATATATTGAAGGCACAAATATTTAAAGGTTTCACTTATCTCCCAATTTGAGGTTAAGATATAATGCAATGTCAATCAAGTTACTAAGAGAATTTTTTAAGTGGAACTTGAAAACTTCTGCCTAAAATATATATGGAAATTTAAATTGTCAAGACTATTAGAGACACTTTTGAAAAAGATCAAGTTAGCAGATATGGCTCAGATTCCAAAATGACCTAAAATTGTAGCAAATAGAATGTATTTTCTGCTTAATTAAAATGAAAGAACAATATATCAAATACATTAGAAGCAATTAACAATACTTAGAGCACCAGATGTCTATAGTAATACAGAGAAACTATTAGTCATAAATTCAGCTTAAACTTATGAAACAAGGAAGCAGGAAAGATACTGACCCCAAAATAAGAAACAACAACAACAACAACAAGAGAAAAACAGGAAATAATGAATATGAGAACAGAAAGTAATTAAAAATAATAAAACAAAAAGCTCACTTTTAAAGTAAATTAATAAAATGGATAAACCTCTGGAAAGATTAATTAGAAAAAAAGAAAGCCATAATTTCATAGAGAGGTTACAATATTACTAATTCTACAAATATTTAAAAAATAATAAAATATTATGAATACTTTATCACTAAATTCAATATCTTAGATAAAAGGAACAAACTTCTTATAAGACAAACTGGAGAACTTTTTCCATAAGAAATACATAACCTGAATAGCCCTATACATGTTTTTTAAAAAATAATTTTGTACTTATGAAAATTCCCGCAGGTAAAAGTGCAGGCACAGGTGGATCCACTTGCATAATCTACCAAATATTAAGAAAAACAAATTTTTTTTCTACATGAAGTTTTTCTTAAAAAAGGGTCAGAATAGTGAAGGCACAGTTTGATCCCATTTCATTGTATAGTTCTCTCAAAAGTCATTAATAGTCCTTAATAGAAAAAACTACTAATTTGCTACTAGTTTGGAGAAATTTTGACAAATCTGTCTTATGTGACCAATTAATAACTTAATGATTATCATCCAGCTGAGTGCAGTGCTCATGAGATTAGAAAAGAATTAGGACTACTCACATCTGTATTTCTATAACAGAAGACATGCCAAGTTTTTGAGAATCTATAGAGGAAACTGATATGATTTGACTGTGTCCCAATCCACATCTCATCTTGTATTGTAGTTCCCATAATACCCATATGTTGTGGGAAGGACCCAGTGTGAGGTAATCGAATCATGGGGGCAGTTACTTCTGTGCTGTTCTCTTGATAGTGAGTGAGTTCTCACAAGATCTGGTGGTTTTATAAGGAGCTTTTCTCCATTTTGCTTGGCACTTCTTGCTGCCCTCTTCTGCCATGATTGTAAGTTTCCTGAGAGCAAACTGTGACTCAATTAAACCTCTTTCCTTTATAAATTTTCCAGTCTCAAGTATGTGTTTATTAGCAGTGTGAAAATGAACTAATACCCAAATCTCAACTCTAGAGGCTGAAAAATGATAATTGTGCCAGAGGTGTAAAACATCTGACTTTATAAATAAATAAATTGACTTTAAAAAATCATCCCCTGGGGAGAAGGCAGAGGCTGGAAATATGGATTAATTGAATGGAGCTTTTAGTTATTTATTCCCTGCATTTGGGAATCAGAGCAATAAGAATAGACCCTCATTACGAATTTGGAAGACTCATGGGGAACACAGAGTGGGTATTTATTCTTCTTTCCAAGCTATGAAGGAACCCTCATGCTGCCCCTTTTAAAGAATTATAGCACCTCATTCAGCCACTTCAGATCAACTAAAGAGTAGTCCTGATGTAGCTAGCTTTACATCAAATAGACTCTATGTGTAAAAGAAACCAAGACTAGGTGCAAAAAACTCATACAATATCTAATCAAGAGGACAGAACTGTCAATTACTCAATTTAGCCCTGAAGGTTATGGAATTGAAAACAATTAGGGAAGAGAGTTAGGTAATAAATCAAAAGATGACTAAGAAGAATCTCCAGTTGAATAATTAAACACCTTGTATTGTCCTTACCTAATGGAGGAACTTTCCAGCAGTGTCCACTATTTAATGTCTGGCAAAGTCACAACGGGAAAAAAAATTACCTAACAAGAACTACCTTAAAATGAGTGTATCTACCATATACATTTAAGAAATTTTGTTCTGCTGAGAACCTAGGTGTTTTTGGGCAGGGGGTCTTTCCAGTTAGAAGGAAAAGGAACAAAAGTCAAACAAGAAATTGAGTTCTTAAGTGACTGTCGGGTAGAATACAGAAGAGAAGAGAAAGAATCCAAGGGCATGGCAGACATTGTACAGTATATTATGTGGCTCCACAAATTTATAGTAAGTTTATTAAAGTTAATGATGTTTGCCTTCATAAGATTTTATTAGATTTTTTAAAATTTTTAAACGGAGAAAATTGGTAAAAGTAAGATGAAGGACAGAAAGTTTGCTTGGATTTGCAAAGCATAAAGAAGAACTCATCTGGGATCAGTTTCTACACAAAACACCCAAAGGATAACATTTCTCTCACCAGTTATCTTTGGTATTGAGGCACAGCAAATAAACCTTGTGAACAACAGAAAATTCAAATAATAATTCTTGAAAATTTAGCATATTTTTATCAGTTTTTCATTTATTTTTCTAAATCAATTAATAACATTTGTATTATTCAAAGTTTTGAAAGAAAATATTAAAACATATTGTTATTCAAATTGCCATTGATTATTCACAAAAACACCTTACTTTTATTTCAAAAAATTACACGAATATGGTTTAATACATACTGCAATAAGTGTTTTAAGGAAAACATATTGCCCACATTTGTGTAAACGCATAATTATATCACACTTGAAAGAATCAATATAAAGAAGATACATATTGATTTGTTAGGCTGAAAATTAATGCAACAGCATATTAACATACAATTGTTTATATTATTGTATAGTATTCTGATAAAGATACAGTGCTGATACACAATACATGATATAACCGCATTCTGATATTTAAGTTTTTTAATGATTAAATGATTTAAAAACTAAAATATCAGAATTTTATCAGGGATAACAAGAAAATGAGTGAGAAATATAGAGAAAAGGAAGAGAAACAAAGGGAATACAAACAAGTCACATAGCTTGTCATATATTGGAGTTTTATATCATTTAAAATGCCTTTAAGTAAAAATGGTCTTCCAGTAGCCTGCTTATTCAAATAGTTGTGGGACTGGAAACTTATCCTTTTACAAGATTCAGAATGAGCTACAATTGCAGCATCTCAGAAAATGAAATTGCTTTAGGATTCAACTGAAGACTGACAGCAAATATAATTGGGTCCTTTAATCTCTAACTTAAGAAAGTGGTCAAACATTTGCTGTGCCTTGACAGAAGTTGACTTATCTTTATATGTTTATCATTGAAGAGTGACTCTGCACAAAATACTACTTTTTAAATTTGTAAATACCTAGAAAAGAACATGCAGCTTGTAATTAAATGAACTTTTCACAATTATCAATTTTTGCTATGTTACGAATGATTTTGTAAATAAATAATGATAATTATGTTAGTTTTGTACTGATTTTAACCCATAAAAATTAGCGTTTTTCTCACTGATAAGAGACATTGCTTTTCTTGGAGCTCTTGAAAGTTAGCATAAGACAAAATGCAGACAGCTAGATATAAGGAAGAAAAATCAGAAATAACCAAGGAAACTTAGCACGGCATGGCTTAGTATTGAAAAGTTTTTTGTTTCCTGTTCTTTGATCCATTCCAGTTGTCTTTAAGTCTTTACTGAAGTATGTCCATTGTGTAAGCCTTAGCTGAGGGATGATTTGTGGACTTAAGGGAAAGCAGCAAGGGTCATATTTTAGTCTGAACTAAACGGGGAAAACACAAGAGCCCCAGGATACAAAATAAGGGGCACATATCAAACAGTTAGAGAAAGCAGAAATTCAAAGCACGAGATGCCGCAGACCATAGGAAACCTCAAACGTGAGAAATGAGCCAGGGTTTCCTACAGTACCTGGGACAGGCGATGACTCTAGTTTCACAATCAAAGGTATTCAGAACATTATGCTAAGTGAAATAAAAAGACGTAAGAGAATGAACATAGTATGATTTTATTTACCAGTACCTAAAATAGAGAAATTAATAGAGACACAAAGCAAAATAGAGGCTACCAATGCAGTGGAGAGGGAGAGAGTTGGAAAAAGAGGGGGTATTGATTAATAAGTTTCTGTTCGAAATGATGGGAATGTTCTGGAAATACATAGCATGATGGTTACACAACATTGCAAATGTTTTGAATGCCACTGCATTTTAAATTTAAAAATAATAGAATAGTTCATATTATGTTATTTATATCTTACTACAATCAAAAAGACTCTACATCAAACAACCAATATACAGGAATATAAGGCACAGAGAAATATACTAAATGACACTTCAAGAATATCGTAAGTAAAATTTTTTCTTTTGATTATGTTTTTAACTATTTTTTGAAATAACCACTTAGCTTTCAGACCATACAAAAGAGGTAATAGGCCAACATATCTTTTGTATATTCATCATGTGTCGGACAACCTTGTGAAATTTACTTATTAATTCTAGCAGCTGTTTTTTTTTTAGATTCTTTCACAGTCTACATAAACAATTATGCAATTTTCAAATTGAATTTTGTTATTTCTTCCTAATGTGTTCAATGAGTATGCCTTTGATTTAACATTCTTCATTTTATTGGCCAGGATCTACAATAAAATATTAAATCAGCATGATATTGAATGGACATCACTAATGAATTTCATATCACAGGGAATCCATTAAGTCTGAAATCATTATGTATAATGCTAAGTATATTTTTTAAAATATGTTATGCTTTTGTTTTTATTCAGTTATAAGAATAATATAATTTCCATTATGACTTCTTCTTTGACCTCTTATGTTATTTGTGATGTGTGGGTTTTTTGATTAAATTTAAATGTTTGGATATTTCCCATGTAGTATTTTTTTTATTTTTTACTTTACTTTTCATTATAGGCTGAGAATATTTTTATATAATTTCAGTTATTTTATGTGAAATTAGGCTTATCATATGATAATTATATGACTATTTTTATTATATAATAATAAAAATGGTCTATTATGATGAGTGCTCCAGTGTATATTTTTTTTAAAATGTGTATTCTGCTTTTCGTGGGGCACAACACTCTCTAAATGTAACTTAGTTCTCTTAGTAGTGTTTAGATCTTTTGTATCCTCACTGATATTCTGTTTACTTATTTGATTGACTACTGAGAGAGATGTATTGAAGCCTTCAACCATAATAGTGTTAGTCTATCAAACTTCATGCATTTTGATGCTCTGTGAGATTCAGAACTCATATTAGAAAAAATGTGTTTTCTTCTTGAATTGATTCTTTGATCATTATGTAATGACTCTTTTTATTCTTATTAATATATTTTAATCTAAAAAACTACTTTAGATAAGAATATAGTTACCCCAGTTTTCTTTATGTTTGTTAATTATTTGTTTGGTGTATATTTCTGTCTGTTTGCTATTAATTTATCTGCATCTTTATATGTAAGTGAATTTAAGATTTACAGATGAAAACTAGTTAAGTGTTACTTTGTTATCTAATCTGACAAACATTTCAAATGAAGATGTCTCTGTCACTTATAGTTAATATAATTATTGGTATTGAAATGAGAAATATTCCCTCATCCCCCTTGCAGAGCTTGCAACACAAAGAGTGGCTCACTTCTTCAGTGCCCCACTGCTCAAACCTCTTGGGGAGCATACAGATGGGCGGGTTGTGGGGCTCTGACTCCACCCCATGGCAGTGTCTAGGGGAGGATGTTTACAACTGTTGAAGCCCCAGCAGGCCTGCGCTACCATGTGCTCTTTTAGTTTTGCCCTCCATAGGCGGTTTGTGTTAACAGACTCAATAAGTCCCTCTGCTTTGTTTCAAAGACAGAAGGCTTTCTGTGTCCTGGGTTCTTGCCTTGGTGTACCAGAAGAATTGGATCACACCTGGCCTTGGAGCATGAGTGCAAGGTTTTATTGAGTGGAGGTAGTTCTCAGCAGATAGGAGACACCAGAAGGGGATGGAGTGGGAAGGCTTTCCCCTGGAAAACCTGGAGAGTGGCTCAGGCTCTCCTTGACTGTCCCAGCCAAATTCCTCCGTGGTTCTGTTCCGCCACTTGGCCTGCCGGTGTGCTGGTGCCTGTCAGTGCGTTCCTCTGTATGTCCAGCCACTTGTGTGTTCCTCCACTGATGTGCTCCTCTTGACTTGCAGCTGCTTATTGTGTTTAACTGGCTAGCCAGTTTTCCCAACAGCATTTATTAAACAGGGAATCCTTTCCCCATTGCTTGTTCTTGTCAGGTTTGTCAAAGATTGGATGGTTGTAGATGTATGGCATTGTTTTCGAGGCCTCTGTTCTGTTCCATTGGTCTATATCTCTGTTTTGGTACCAGTACCATGCTGTTTTGCTTACTGTCACCTTGTAGTATAGTTTGAAGTCAGGTATCGTGATGCCTCCAGCTTTGTTCTTTTTGCTTAGGATTGTCTTAGCTATGCAGGCTCTCTTTTGGTTCCATATGAAGTTTAAAGTGGTTTTTTCCAGTTCTGTGAAGAAGGTCAATGGTAGATTTATGGGGATAACACTGAATCTATAAATTACTTTGGGCAGTATGGCCATTTTCACAATATTGATTCTTCCTAACCATGAGCATAGAATGTTTTTCCATCTGTTTATGTCCTCTCTTATTTCCTTGATCAGTGGTTTGTAGTTCTCCTGAAGAGATTTTTTACATCTTTTTTTAGCTGTATTCCTATTTTATTCTCTTAGTAGCAATTGTAAATGGGAGTTTGCTCATGGTTTGACTCTCTGTTTGTCTGTTGTTGGTGTATAGGAATGCTTATGATTTCTGCACATTGATTTTGTATCCTGATACACATTCTTCTCAGCACCACATCACACTTACTCTAAAATTGACCACATAATTGGAAGTAAATCACTCCTCAGCAAATGCAAAAGAACAGAAATCATAACAAACAGTCTCTCAGACCACAGTGCAATCTGATTAGAACTCAGGATTAAGAAAAGCACTCAAAACCACACAATAACATGGAAACTGAACAATTTGCTCCTGAATGACAAATAGATAAACAATGAAATGAAGGAAAAAAAAAAAAATGTTCTTCAAAACCAATGAGATCAAAGACACAACGTACCAGAATCTCTGGGGCATATTTACAGCAGTGTTTAGAGGGAAATTTATAGCAATAAATTCCCAATGAGAAACAAGGAAAGATCTAAAATCGACACCCTATCATCAAAATTGAAAGAGCTAGAGGAGCAAGATAAAAAAAAAAAACCTCAAAATCAAGCAGAAGACAAGAAATAACTAAGATCAGAGCAGAACTGAAGGAGACAGAAACACAAAAAACCCGACCCTTCTCTCTGGCTGCCCTTAGCATTTTCTCCTTCATTTCAACCCTGGTGAATCTGACGATGATGTGCCTTGGGGTTGCTCTTCTTGAGGAATATCTTTGTGGTGTTCTCTGTATTTCCTGGACTTGAATATT
>CAUYLG010028868.1:0-21868 GCA_963573385.1 Cacajao melanocephalus
AAAAAAAAAAAAAAAAAAAAAAAAAAAAAAAAAAAAAAAAGGTAGTATTCCGAAGAAAAAGTAAGCACTTATGTAGTATTCTCTTTTAAAAGAATTGTGTCTACCTGTTCTCACCAGTAAGCTATCAGAGTCTTGTTTTCCCATCTCCCCAACTGAATGTGTTGTCATGTTTTTTAATTTTTGCCAAATTCTTAGGAGAGACATCGTATCTCGGGGTAGTTTTAATTCGCATTTTGCTAATGAGGCATAAGTTTGAACACCTTTTCATATTTTTAGGGTCTAAATAATAAATATTTTAATGAATAAATTGCCATATATTTTGCCCATTTCTGATGAGGTTTTTGGCCTCCTCTCCCCCGCAGTTTGAGTTTATTAGAGATGTTATCCTTTTATCTATGACATATGTTATAAATATTTTCTTCCAAATTCTAAATTACCTTTGACTTTTATGATTTTGTTTTGAAACTTAAAAGCTCTTAAATTTTTTTTTTTTTTTGGTGGTCAAATTTATTTCTTTTATTACAGGTAGATTTTGAGGCATAGTTAGAAAGCCTTTCCCTAATCTGGGTTACAAAATCTTTAATGTTACTTCTAGTACTGTGTGGCTTCTTTTTTTTTTTTTTGAAACGGAGTTTTGCTCTTGTCGCCCAGGCTGGAGTGCAGTGGCCCGAACTTGGCTCACTGCAACCTCTGCCTCCCGGGTTCAAGCGATTCTCCTGTCTCAGCCTCCTCAGTAGCTGGGATTACAGGCACCCACCATCTCACCCGGCTAGTTTTTTGTATTTTTAGTACAGACAAGGTTTCATCACATTGGTCAAGCTGGTCACAAACTCTGGACCTCTGGTGATCCACCCACCTCAGTCTCCCAAAGTGTTGAGATTACAGGTGTGAGCTGCCAGCTTTGGAGATGTAGATAGTTTGTGCATGCTATAAGTTATGGATATAGTTTCACCTTTTCCCTAATGACTATCCAATTTTCCTCAGCACCATTTGTTAAAAAGCACATCTTTGCAACAGTGATTTGAGATGTCACCTTTATAGTATTGTATAGGTATGTGGTTCTGTTTCTGGACTTTTAATTCTAATCTGTCTATTACACAATAAACAAATAGCATACTATTTAATTATAGATGTTTTGAAGTATGTTTTATTTTATCAAAGAGCTCGCCTCCTCTCATAGTTTTTTCAACGTTTTCCTGGTTATTCTTGCATATCAACATGTCTACCTCAGTAAAGAAGCTTTTTGATATTTTTTGAGGATTGTATCAAATTTACAAATTAATTTAGGGAGAACTGACAGCTTATGATGTTGGGTCATTTTATATAAGGAATGGATTTTTATTTGTTTACAACTACTTGTCTCAGAAAATTTTTAATTTTCCCCTCGTATAGGTTTTGTATATTTCTTTTTGTTTTTTAAAATCTATTTATTAGAAACATTTTCCCACCGAGTGCTTTAAATTTTTTTTTTAATTATCCTTTAAGTTCTGGGGTACATGTGCAGAATGTGCAAGTTTGTTACATAGGTATACACATGCTATGGTGGTTTGCTGCATCCATTCCCGCCATCATCTACATTAGGTATTTCTCCTAATTCTATCCCTCCCCAATCCCCTACCCCGTGCTATTTCTCCCCTAGCCCTCCCACCCCCCGAGAGGCCCCAGTGTCTGATGTTCCCTTTCCTGTGTCCGTGTGTTCTTATTGTTCAACACCCACTTATGAGTGAGAACGTGCAGTGTTTGGTTTTCTGTTCTTGTGTCAGTTTGCTGAGAATGGTGGTTTCCAGATTCATCCATGTCCCTACAAAGGACATGAACTCATCCTTTCTTGTGGCTGCATAGTATTCCATGGTGTATATGTGCCACATTTTCTTTATCCAGTCTATCATTGAGGGACATTTGGGTTTTGTATATTTCTTTTAAGTTTATTCCTAAGTATTTTTATCTTTTTTACTGTGATTGCAAAACCAGATTTCTTCCCTGCTTGTTGTTGGTTTAATATATGAAGGTCATTAATTTTATTTTTTTAAGAGATGGAGTCTCTGTTGTCCATGCTGGGGCAGTGGTGTGATCATGGGTCACTATAGCCTTGAATTCCTGGAGTCAAGAGATCCTCCTCAGCCTCTGGAGTAGCTGGGATTACCAGCGTGCACCATCACACTCAGTTAAAGGCCATTAATTTATGTATGTTAAGTTTATATCCCTCCAACTTCCTGAATTCTCTTATTGTTTCAGTTGGTTTATGATTCTCTAGACTTTTCCAGATTGACTCTCATATCTTCTACAAGTTGTAGTTTGCCAATTCTGGTGCTTTTCCTTGCTGTCTCTTGTTTAATTTGATGCGATGACCAGCACATTCAGTGGAATGCTGAATTTAGTATGAACATTCTTGCCTTGTTCCTGATCTGAGTGTAAATAATTTTAACATTTCCTTATTAAGTAAGATGTGGTTAAGGATGTATCAATTCCTATTTTCTTGAATATTTTCATCTGTGTTAGTATCAAAATTTGTCAAAGTTTTTTTCAGCGCCTGTGGAAATAATCATAATTTTTCTCTTTAGGTCTTTTAGTAAGCTATATTATGTAAATGGAAATGCTAATATTGCTCTGCCTTGCATTTTGATACCAATTGGTTATTGTTATTTTCCTAGGATGCAGTATTCTGTTTGCTAATACTTTGTTTAATATTTTTGTATTGATACTTATATTAGTCTGAATTTTTTTTTATTATGTGTGTGATCTCTTAATCTGGCTTAATTCTTAATGTTACATTTGATTCATGAAAACACTGAAAATTTCTCCTTCATTGTCAATGCTCTGGAACAGTTTACAGAGCACTAGGACAATATGGTTTTGAAGGTTGGTAGAATTTCCCGGTGGAACACCCTGGGGTCAGTGCTTCTTTTACAATATAGTTCCTTGATATCCTTCTCTTTCTTTCAGTAAATTATCTACCGCTACTTGGGTTGATTTTGCTAAACTTTGTTTCTCAGTAAAATTATTTTGTCTATGTTTTTGAAATTATTTTGTAATTTTGTAATTTCTCATTTTTGTATATGTGTGCTTCCTCTCTTTTTCTAAATTAACTAGTGTTTATTAAAAAGAAAATATGATATTAATTTATGCATTTATTATTTCTCTTATATTTTCTTTCTGTTTCCATTTTGTTGTCTCTTTTGAGTTGAGAAATTTGTTCTTTCTCCATTTTTTCAATTTTTAAAATAAGAACATTTATTATAAATTCTCCTCTGATCACTGTTTTTCATGCATCAGAGATTCTGATGTACATGCCTTCATTAAATTTATTTTAGGAATTCTTTTACTTTAGTCTTTATTTCCCCTGTTCTCTAAGAATTAAACTTTCTATGTAGGAAGGCCTTTGATTTTGTTAATGATTTTGAGTTTTATGGCATTGTGATCAAAGTGTGTGCTTGTAATATTTCTGCTTTACCAAACTTACTAATGTTTCCTTTATAACCAAATATATAAATCAACTTTTTTGAGAATTTTCCCTATGCACTTGGGAGTAAAATGCCTTGCCTATCATCAAGATGTAAAGTTCCATATCTATTTGTGAGTCGCCATGTAGATTATGTCATTATGTCTTCTACACGTCGCAACAGAAAGATTAGAGAAGTTAAAGCGAATCAACCTCAATTTAGAAGACAAGAAATAATGAAAGTAAGAGCTGAACTGGAGGAAGTCAAGGCAAAAAAAAAAATTCAAAAGATCAACAAATCCAGGCGTTGTTTTTTTAGAAAAACTTAGGATTAGGCCATCAGCTATACTAATAAAAAATAAAAGAGAGAAGATCCAAATAAACACAATTAGAAATGGTGACAGGGATGTTACCACTTACCCCACAGAAATAGAAAATAACTGTCAGAAACTACTACAAACATCTCTATGCACACAAACTAGAAAACCTAGAAGAGATGAATAAATTCCTGGGCACATACATGCTCCCAAGACTGACTGAACCAGGAATAAATCGATTTCATGAACAGACCAGTAACAACCTCTGAAATGAATCTGTAATAAATAGCCTACAAATCAACAAAAGCACCTGAACCAGATGAGTTAATAGCCAGATTCTACCAGGTGTACAAGAAGAGCTGGTACCATTTCTACTGAAACTATTCCAAAAAATTGAGGAGGAGGGACTCCTCCCCAACTCATTCTATGAGGTCAGCATGATCCTGATACCGAAACCTGGCAGAGATACAATAACAACAACAACAAAATGAAACTTCAGGCCAGTATCCTTGATGAACATTAATGCAAAAATCTTCAGTAAAATACTTGCCAACCGAATCCAGCAGCACATCAAAAAGCGAATCCACTGCAGTCAAGTAGGCTTCATCCCTGAGATGTAAGATTTGTTAAACATATGCAAATCAATAATGTGATTCATTATATAAACAGAAAGACAAAAACCACATAATTATCTGGATAGATGCATACAAGGCTTTTGATAAAATTCAACATTGCTTCATGTTAAAAACTATATAAACTAGATACTGAAGGAACATACTATGATAAATAATAAGAACCACACAGCCAACATCATACTGAATGGGCAGAAGCTGGAAGCATTTCCTTCAAAAACCAGCAGAAAACAAGGACGCTCTCTCTCATTACCCCTACTCAACATAGTATTAGAAATTCTGACCAGGGCAATCATGCATGAGAAAGAAAGGGAATCCAAATAGGAAGAGAGGAAATCAAACTATCTCTGTCTGCAGAACATGATTCTATGTCAAGAATAACCTGATAGTCTTGGCCGAAAAGCTCCTTCAGCTGATAAACAACTTTAGCAAAGTTGCAGGATACAACATCAATGTGCAGAAATCACTAGCATTCCTATATCCCAACAACAGCCAAGTCAACAACCAAAAATCAGGAAGGCAATCCCATTCATGATAGCCACAAAAGGAATAAAATACCTAGGAATACAGCTAACCAGGGTGCAAAAAATCTCTACAATGAGAGTTACATAACACTGCTGGAAGAAATCAGAGATGACACAAACAAATGGAAAAACATTCCATGTGTATGGATAAGAATAATATTATTAAAATGGCCATACTGCCCAAAGCAATTTCCAGATTCAATGATATTCCTGTCAAAATACCAATGATATTCTTTACAGAATTAGAAAAACTATTTTAAAATTAATATGGGACCAAAAAGAGCCTGAATAGCCAAGGCAATCCTAAGCAAAAAGAATAAAGCTGGAAGCATCACACTATCTGACTCTAAACCACATTACAGGGCTTTAGTAACCAAGACAGCATAGTACTGGGACAAAACCAGGCACAGAAACCAACGGAATAGAATAGAAAGCCCAGAAATAAGGCTGCACACCTATGACCATCTGATCTTTGACAAAGCTGATGAAAACAAGCAATGAGGAAAAGACTCCCCATTCAATAAATGGTGCTGGAATAACTATCCACATGCAGATTGAAGCTGGACTCCTTCCATACACCATATAAAAAAAATCAACTCAAGATGGATTAAAGACTTAAATGTTAAACCCAAAATATAGACACTCTGGTAGACATCCTAGGCAATAATATTCTGGACATAAGAATAGGAAAAGATTTCTTGACAAAGACACCAAAAGCAATCACAACAAAAGCAAAAATTGACAAATGGGATCTAATTAAACTAATGAGCTGCTCCACATCAAAAGAAACTATCATCAGAATAAACAGACAACTTAAATAGTGGGAGAAAACATTTGAAAACTATGCAGCTGACAAAGGTCTAATATCCAGCCTCTATAAAGTATAGGGTCGATTATTGCAACCCTGTACAATTGTCTCAGGGTTGATGATTGCAAGTCAGTTTCTCTTGCTACCTAGCCAAGCAAGCATGATATATTCTGTTTGTACTACACAATATTTGAAAAGTTTTTTAAGCTTAACCAAATTTGGTATACTACGAAAAGATATCATGATAATTTTTTTTTTTTTTGGAGACAACTTCTTGCTCTATTGCCCAGGCTAGAGTGCACTGGCGCGACGTTAGCTCACTGCAACCTCTGCCTCCAGGGTTCAAGCAGTTCTGCCTCAGCCTCCCGAATAGCTGGGATTACAGGTGTGTGCCGCCACATCCAGCTAATTTTTTGTATTTTTAGTAGCGATAGGGTTTCACCATGTTGGCCAGGCTGGTGTCAAACTCCTGACCTCAGTGACCTGCCCGCCTTGGCCTCCCAAAGTGCTGGGATTACAGATGTGAGCCACTGTGCCCAGCCATCATCACAGTATTTCTAAAAGCTGATGTGAAACTTTGTCCAGTGTTTTGGAACAGAAGAGACAGCCAATAGGGTTTTTAAAAAAATGCCATGCTTTATTTGGTGGAATGAGCCCTAACTTGTGTGTAGATAGATCTGGGGCAGAAGTTGTGGCGGACGGTTAAGGAAAAGATGAGGGTGGCAGAGGGTGTCCTTTATCATGCAAAGGAGACGAGCAAAAATGGAGTGCATTTACTGCCCTTTAAAAAAAATGCAAAGATAACTTTTAGAAAAAAGTTTCCAAATCCACTGTGAACTGTGAAGCTGAAATCCAACTTTACTCACCTTTCTACCAATCTCCAAAGATGTTGCCTTACTGGATAATTTAGACATCAGGAATACTTGCATTCCAGTTCCAGAGCAAAAGGAGATTTGGAGGTTGTATGGAAGTTTGAAGGAATAACTCTCTGAGGGGCAGAGGGGGAAAAATCCTATACAGGAAAATAAGTTTAACTACAAGGTGTACATAAAGAAGATCTCATATGAAGGATTTAATTTTTCTCTGTCTTTCCCTTGAACTCTGTGATTAGTCCTGTTAAGGGTCCAGTTTAAAATTTTAATTCTACATTGCAATTTTTTATAGCTATTTCTAAAACTCTAGTAAAATCTATTTACTTATAAAAACAGTGGGATTGTAGGACATTCAGAACACGTATATAAGGGAAGGTGAAACCTCTTGCCAGAGGCCACAGGGGCAGGAGCAGGCAGGAAGGACAAGATTCTTGCCACTGTCCAGGCCATCTGTCTGAGAACAGAGGTTCAAGGCAGAGGTGAGCACGGGGCAGAGAAGCATCTACCCCCATCCACATGTCAGGGTAGCCATGAGGCAGTCTTCTCTTATCCCTGCAAAAGTGAAGGTATGCCTAGGAAAGGGATACACAAAGGCAGGATAAGCAAGTGAGCAGCTGGGAGACGATGATAAATAGATAAAGATATAGAACAAGAAATATATATATTTACTCTTTATTCCCAGTTCCTGGCACAGAGTTCCTAAAACTTGTGGAATTTTCTGAGTGGTAGAGATGAGAGAAACAACTTTTGTTATTCAGAAAAATCCCTTTTTAAATTTATCCTAATGAGATGACTCTTGCTAGGCCCTATGCAGCTTCAGGATGGGCCAGCTGCCAGAGGAGCCAACCATGTGATTAGAGAGTGGAAATCTCCAGCCCCAGTCATGACCTCCTGAGGAACTGAAGATTGAGTTCAATCGCCAATGGCCAGTGATCTTATCAATCATGCCTTTGCAATGGAGCCTCCGTAAGAAGCCTAAGCAATGGGGATTGGAGAGTTTCCAGTTTGGTGAACACATTGAGGTGCTGGGATGATGGCCAGAGAGGGCATGGAAGCTCTGGGCTTCTTCCCCATGCTTTGAACCACACATGCCTTCCATCTGGCTATTCCTTTTCTTTCTTTCTTTCTTTTTTTTTTTTTTTGAGACAGAGTCTCACTCTGTCACCCAGGTTAAAGTGCAGTGGCACGGTCTCAGCTCCCTGCAACCCCCACTGCCTCCTGGATTCAAGCGATTCTCCTGCCTCAGCCTCCCAAGTAGCTGGGATTACATGTGTGTGCCACTACATCAGGCTAATTTTTGCATTTTTAGTAGAAATGGGGTTTTACTATGTTGGGCAGGCTGGTCTTGAATTCCTGACTTCAGGTGATCCTCTCTCCTCGGCCTGCCAAAGTGCTGGAATTACAGTTGTGAGCCACCGCACCCAGCCAGTAGTATCCTTTCTAATAAGCCACTAGTATAAAGTAAACTATTTTCCTGAGTTCTATGAGCCATTCTAGCAAATTCCCCATCCTGAGAAAGGGATGGTGGGAACCCCCAATTTATAGGTGGTTGGAAGTGTGGGAGGCCCAGGACCTGCAGTTGGTGTTTAAAGTGGCAGTCCTGTGGGTCTGAGTCTTTAATTAGTGGGAGCTGATGCCACATTATGCTAATGAAGTGACTCCAGATGGTGTCAAAATTAAATTAAATTTTAGGACACTCAGTTGACACCTACAGAGAATTGGAGAATTGCTTGCTGTGGAAAAAACTTCTAACACACATGAGTGTTATATATATAGACACATGTAGATACGAATGTATATATAGATATGTATAGATAGATGTATATAGTTATGCTCAGATATGTATGGATATAGATACATATGTGTAGATATGTACGGATAGTTACAGGTACATTTACATATCTATGTATAGATAGCTAGATATAGAGAGACAGCTAGATATAGAGAGACAGCTTGATATAGCTGGATGTCTTCCACACATCTGGATTACAACAGCAGTAGTGATACGATCTTCCTTCCCTTACCATTGATGTAGCAATACAACATATGTTCAGATGTGTATGGATAGCTATAGATATGTATGTGTGCATATGTATAGAAAGATATCTATACATATATATGGGCAGATATAGACATGTTTGTGTAGGTGTGTATAGATAGCTAAAAAGATAGATTGATATAGCATATTTGAATTACAACAGTGCTGGTGACACGACCTTTCCACCTTTACCGCTGGTCTCCCATACCCTGGCACATCCCCTGGAGAAGTCAGCAGGAGAAGAGGGGAAATAATTACAGAAAAAAATCTGCCACAGGCTGAATTTTCTGAAAGCAGATGCTGAGGTAGAGTTTGGAGTTTGGGGAGCAAAATATTTATTAGGATTGACACTTGTGAAAGAAAGAGGGAGGAAGCAGGGTCAGGTAGACAGTGAGGCAGGTCCTACGAAGCCTCTGTCACCCCATCAGGAGCTCTGCAGCAAGAACTGCCCACCAGCATTGTCTGGGTTGGAGCCAACTGGCTAGACCTTTATGCTCCCACTGTATTCACTGGATGCTGCTGCTCAGGCAGGGGGTGGGCTTGAGTGAGGGCTCTCTGCAGCTGAGGCCACCCTGAAGGGGCTGACAGCAGGATATGTCTGTTGTCCACTCCTTGCAGCTGGCAGGCATGTCTTTCCTTGAAGGGGAGATATGAACTGTCACCCTTGTCCCCTCTAAAAGTCTATGAGCAAAGAATCCTAACAAAATAGAAGCTGTGAACTGGATGTTGGAAATGGTTGACCTGAACATACTCTTGCCTGAAAGTGAGGAGTCATTACTCAAATGAGACAGTTTCAATGCAAATGAGCTAAAATTCGAGGTATGGTCAAGGGGTAGGAGGAGGGATATTCTGCAGGAGATCAGTCAGGGTGGTAGGAAAAATTATAGAAAGACGCAAACTTTCTTGGAAGACCAGAAGGTTTTGCAAAAGCCTCAGGAGACATGTATGTTTAGATGTGTATAGATCTAAAGGCAGCCTAATCTTCTTACCTTGAGCTAATAGCAAAGAGCAAATAGCAAGGGATGTAGAGGAGTTTATCTAAATAGCTTGTTTACTAAGACCAACGTTTGATCATCCGTGTGCACAACTGCTCTCGAGGGCGAGGTGGGGAGTCCACAATGTTAATTATCCACTAATGTGTTTACTTGACCTTTGTCATTAAATCTGTACTAAACAAATGCAGAGCTTCTCTGGGGCTGCACGGCCAGACTCCAGTCTCTCTGGGGTCTGTGAGCCATGAGCCTCCTGGCCGCGCTCACACAGGAGAAACATCTGTGTCTGTGTACTTTTATCATCCATCGTTCAGACAGAATCTGCTGGTCAGACTTGACAGATGGTGCTCCTGTGTGAGGGCGCTGCAACAGATCATGGATCACAACGGAACCCTCAAAAACAAAGGTGAAGAGACTGCACAATCAATAAGTAAGTCAGTAAGTCATTTGTACCTGCTTGGGATTTCCAAGTTCGAAGAAATTGTTCAGGCTAGGGTTTCATCATGGGACAACAGTTATAAAGACAACAGAAACAGTATATAAAAGTATTGAAACAGCTACTTAAAGCTAATGGAGCCTCAGTTTTGCAGGGTCAATTAAGGGATCTAATGCAAACTGTTGTTTTCCATAACCCGTGGTTCCCAGCAGAAGGTATGCTAGGTGTAGAGCTCTGGGAACAAGTGGGGAGAAATCTTAACCAACATCATGCACAAGGGCAACAGATAACATCTCTAACATGGGCCTTAGTTACAGAAGACCCTAAAAGGGAAGGGAAGAGGAAGCATCACCTACATTATCACCTCCTCCCTCTCCTTCAGCTGAGAAAGTACCAGGTAAAAATACCAAAGAGGAAACAGAGATTTTGCCTGAGCCCCCTCCCCCAATACATTGGAAAAAAGACAAGGGATATGCTACAGCTATGGGAACCTGTCTTAGGTGAGCAGCTTTAGAAGGGGAGCTCTTGGCCTGCCTGGTAATGCAAGACTGACATGGCAATCCAGTACATGAACCCATTTCTTTTGACGCTTATGAAGAGATAAGAAAAAATGTTAGAGAGAAAAGAGCCACTAGCCCATTTACAAAAGGATTAATTGAGGCCATAGCAGACAACATCTGTATGACTCCATGGGACTGGTCAGTGCTAGCTTAAACAACTTTGGAGCCCAGCCAATACCTCCTCTGGAAGGCAGAATATGATGAGTTGTGCAAACAACAAGCCAACCACAATCAAACAGCCGGGCAAGAAAAAACAGCAGCTGTGCTCCAGGGGAGGGGTCCCTATGCCAATGTATAACAACAATTAAATTTTGTTCCCCAAGCCTATGTACATGTATCTTTGTGCGCTCTCAGGGCTTGGGACTGAATTCCCGAAAGCAGAGTTCAATGGGAATCTTTTATAAATGTTTGACAAGGGCCTCAGGAGTCATTTGTTGAATTTATTAATCAGTTGACCAAAGCAATTAAGAGACAAATTAGTTATGCCCAGGCTGCTGATATTTTATTGTTGCAATTGGCTTATGAAAACGCTAATGTGGATTGCCAGCAAGCAATGCAGGCAATCAGAGGAAAGGCAGCCACTGTTGGGGAACTTATACAAGCATGTCAACTGGTGGGTAATGAAACCACAAAGCCAAAATATTGGCTATAGTATCTCCTAAAATGAAAAGGGAGAAAATCTCATGCTCAGAAAACAAAAAAAGGGGAGTATAGGTAGGGACCCTGCAACACTGCTAGCACAAGCCTTATTTATCCTTAATTTTTAAAATTTAGATGATGAATTTCAATCAGCTATAGAAAAGCACTTTGCTAAAACCTCTCAAAACATAAAACATGCAGTTTTATGGAAAGGTATAAATAGTAATGAGTGATGTGGTCCAAATGAATTGCTAACATGAGGAAGAGGATATGCTAGGGTTCACATCCCCTCAGATCCCCTTTGGATTCCAGCACAATGCATCAAACCAACTGTGGTATAGCTGGGACCCAACCCAATCCCAGAGACGAAGAAAATGACCCTGCAGGACCTGCAGCCCCGAGCGATGCAGCTTCCTCGAATGACACAAGCCCAGAAATTACCTGGGGGATGCTGAAAAAGGTAACTCAGGAGGCTGAGCAAATTCTGCTCCAGACACAGACACCATTCACTCAACATAATTTGTTCCTTGCTGTGCTCTCTGTTGTACATTGCAACTTATGCAGGGTATTGATCCTTTTTATACTCTTGCTTTGTCTGCAACCTGTATCTGCTATACTCTATTGGGCCCATCTCTTAGGTCCGCTCTCCTTTCATCCTGTTACCTAGGCAGACACCCCCTTCCCAGCCTCTAATAATGTGACTGCTTGGCTAGGAGGGATTGACTTACCCCCAGTGGGGTCCCTCATTAACGGCACACATTTGGCTAAGGTGCCAGGTAACACTACATATCACTCCACTATCCTCCCACTGTGAGTAAATTATAAAAGTTCTAACCCTTACTGTGTACCTACCCAAACACAAGTATGACTACATAGTGGCAAAGGAAATGCCTTAACATTCTTGGTTGCTGGTAGCCTCAAACCAGGCAATGCAACCAATGCCACTTTCCCCAACATTCCCCCTGTGCTAAAGAACCAAGCTGGGAAAGTAATGGATTCCACTTTGGTTGGGGGGTCTGTCATGGGGGACAAGCCTGTAGCTTCCAGTTAGGCAATTATAACATCTTAGACTGGAGCCCTCACGGTCATTTGCAGGGTAATTGTAGTGATGTCCACATCCATCATGGCATCAATAACAGTGTCATAGCCATGTTCTGTTCCCCTATAATTTGGGCTATGGGGGGATGGGATATCCCAGACCCCAAATAGAGTCCATGCCACCCCAAGACAATTTACAGCACCCAGGACATCTTAGCACCTCCCTTAACACCAGACATGGGACATAATTATAATTCCAGTAACAATTGTACCATGATCTTTATTCATAATCACACAGATCAGTACTTGATTTGCACTACTCATCCATATGTTTTCCTTATGGGGACCGATATTTCCATTACACCCCAAAACTCCATGTTTGGCTCACCTCATGCATCACTAATTACTAAATATCTGATTTAAATATTACTAATATTAAGAAGACAATCTGAGGCATTCCTACCAGTAAATTTGACATGTGATTGGCAAGGTTCCTCTGCTCTTACCACCTTATAACATGCCCTTTCCAGGTCAGACACAAAAGATTCGTAGTTACACTTACAGCCTTTATAGTCTCAGCCGTAGTCATCCTAGCAACTGCTAGTGTGACTGTAGCATCTATTACTGAATCAGTACAAACAGCTACCTTTGTAGATAACTTGTAATGAACTTCTCTTACAGCAGGGTATAAATCAAAAGATTCATGCATGCCTGCAAGCCCTTGAGGTTGCCTTGGAATATGTAGGGGAGCAACAAGAGGCACTGGCATTCCAACAGCAAGTAAACTGTGACTGGGAACATAAGCATATCTGTGTCACCTCTCTACCTCAGAATCAATCTATACATAGTTGGGTTGAGGTGAAACAACACCTCTGGGGAACGTTTCATGATAATTTATCAGATGTAAGGCAACTTAAAACTAAAATTCTAGAATCCATAAATGCCATAGATCTACACACCCAACGAACAGCCACATGGAAGGATGTGTGAGAACATCTCTCCTGGATAGACTTCCACTCCTTGGAGTCGCTGCTTGATTGGAAAAGAATGTTACTGATTATAGTCATGTTTGTCTTATGTTATTTACTAATTCTAGGATGCAGAGTTGAAACATGACTTATAATTGCCGCACCTGACAAAACTGTTGCTGCACACATCTGTGCTCTGAAATCAAAACCTGATGCAAAAAATGGAAAAGGTGGAGATGCAGGATATTGATCGGGGTAGTGGGAAGAATTATAGAAAGATGCAAACCTTCTTGGAAGGCCAGGAGGTTTTGCAAAAGCCTTTGGAGGGAATTATGGCTGAAGGCAGCCAAATCCTCTTACCTTGAGCTAATAGCAAAGAGCAAATAATAAAGGAATGTAGAGGAGTTTATCTAAATACCTTGTTTACTAAGACCAACCTTTGACCATCCGTGCACACAACTGCTTTCTACTCGTGGGGTCAGCAATGTTAATTACCCACTAATGGTGTTTACTTGAGACCTTTGTCATTAAATCTTTACTAAATAAATGCAGAGACTCTCCAGCTTAGCAGGGTTGCATGGCCAATTCCAGTCTCTTCAGGGTCTGTGAGCTGTGAGCCCCCTGGCCATGCTTGCACAGGAAAATCATCTGTGTCTGCATTCTTCTGTCATCTGTCATTCAGACAGAGTCTGACAGTCAGACTCGACAAGATTCAGTAGAACATATTTTAAGGCAATGCCGGGAGAAAAATAAACCTGCTTCCTGTTTGGACTCTTCAGAAGTTTGGCCCATGTGATAAACTAATGAATAGTCTTAGTATAGGGAACTCTGTATTTATGCTTTTTTCCCATGACTTTTCAGTTCTTTGCATTAAAGATGCAGGGTGTATTTCTTCAACCGTCAGCAACATGACTTGCTTTGGGCAGCAGTATGAGGCAGAGGTGATGGTGAGGCTATTCCAACTTAGACCTTAAGAGGCCTTCAAAATTTTAGCTTTCTCTGGCTCATCTGCCATCACCATGAGCATGACATCTGTATTTGCCCACTGGTCTGAGGAGAAGCATGGAGCTGAGCTGCCTAGGCTATGTTGTCCTAGCCACTCTCCACCAAGTGTAGAATCCCCAGCCATCCTGCAGACATGTAGGCCCAAATGGTTTCCACCAACCTCTAGGCAATTCACAGACTCATGATGCATTATAATAAACAATTATTGATTGTCTTGAGCCACTTAGTTTTGGGGTGGTTTGTTATATAGCAGCAGATAACTAGATATAGCTCATTAAAATAGATGTATTTATGTTTATATATGTCACACCAAGTTGGTACTTGGAAAGGGGGGTGTCATTTGCTTAATTTTTTTGTTTAATAGTTCATTTATAATTGATTTGTTAAATCTTTTTGTATATTGAGGGTTGGTTTTGCATTTTGTAACAATACTAAACAATCTCAAAGGATACAAGATTAATACATACAAGCCATTTGCTATTTATTTCTAAGTTGACTAATTTATTATTTTAATAAGGTATTTACACAATTTTTACTTATTTTCATGATTATATTCACTTTGCATGAATTTCTGAAATCACAGAAATTTCAGTGTTGTAGGAGAACTAAGAGATACTTTATCTCCATAATTATTAATATTTTCTTAGTCTCTTTGACAATTTAATAAAAGGTCTAAACTCCATTCCCAGAAAGAAAACAGACACAAAGAGTATCTTGCACACACTTTCAAGGGCTTCATGGAGCTCATGAGGATCATTGTATAGTGTATACCCTAGATCTAGGTAATGTGATGCAATGACTAGCAAGGCAGGGGTATTTTTGGTTGATTTCTTTCTTTTTTTTTTTTTTTTTTTAACAGATAGAACCAACATTAGTGGAAAGTAAGGCAATTAAACTTAGGCTGTCTGAACAAATAGAAAACTAATAGTAGATAATGAATTTGAACCAAATAGAGCATCAAGTTTTGAATCATTTGTGTTAAGCTCTTCTTTTTGTCTGAATTAAATGTCACTTCCTTAAATCTTTACTGCACTTTGGTAGAGTAAATTGAATGATACTTTAAGTGTTATTTTACTCTGTCAACAAAGAGCAAATTCATAAAATCAGGTGATTCTTCACTCTCTTCAGGAAACTTTCAAATTTTTATTCCTGACAATTTCCTGGGCAGCAACTTTATGAACACAGAGCACAGCAAACATTAATGTGGGCAAGAGTTTATGCATAAAAATACCCAAAGTATCATTTGTGGTCAGAAGAACAAGTAGAAGGAGGACTTGGCACTGCCTAGACATGTTTTAGCTGATTTTGTTTTTCTAGTGAAACCTGACATAGTAAAATTTCAAGAGTTTATTTTAAGAAAATGTTTTACTTTACCATCTTTGATAATATTGCCTTGAATGATTTTTATGTCTTCTTTTCTATTTTTGATGTATTGTGATAAGGGGAAGCAGCTATGAAAATAGATTTTTTTCTTAGAGGAGAAAAGAACAACTGCAGATGGTCATTTCCCAGGGCCTCAGGGATGTTTCTAAGCATTAGACTCACCTGGGAATGGTTAGCACTGTGTGTATACTTAGCTTCTCCACGGACCCAGCTCTTACTACTCAAGAGATCCTAAGCAGAGTGCTAAAGATCAAGACCTAGATACACTTTCAGAGCATCATGTTCTACTTCACAGGCCATCATATTGGCAACCTGTGGTCCAATTTGGACAAAGATGAACACTATATTAGCTGATGCAGAGCTGGATTAGTTGTCTATTAACTTTACATTAAGCTAATATATCTTTCTCAATTTAAAAAAGTCAATGTATACAGTACATCAGGGCCACATTACACATGACAGCTGGGCAGTGTTCCTGCTTTAGAAAGTACAGTCCTCACCTGCCTCCACCTGGCCTGGACATCCATGTCGTTTGCCAGGACCTCGTAGGCACTTGACTTTAAGACATGTGGCCAAGTTGAAAAAGAAGTAGATCCAGGTGTGTGTGTGCGTGTGTGTGTGTGTGTGTGTGTGTGTGATATTGGAGAAGTGATTTTGGAAATTCTTTATTAACATATTAAGGTGCATTTGTTTATGAGATTGACTTTCTGGCTCTCAGTGCCCTGAGAGCAAAGCCTCATAGAAAGCTGAGAACGAGGTGAAACATGAGTTCAGCACTTTCCACTTCGTGTTGTCAAACCACAATTCCATTCACTGTCTACTGAGTCCCTACCATGCACACATTTGCACACTAGATTGATGAGGTTATCTCAGAGATTGGCTCCAGTGCTGATTTCCTCTTTGCACAGGTATCTGTGGCCTTGCTCAGTGAGAATTGCTCTCTAGATGCTAATGATGATTTTGGCTGTTGTTACCACCTCAGAGGTCATAAATTTTTAATAAGGGATCCTTCAAGTCTGGTAGATCTATAAAACTGTCCATCTAAACTTTATAAAATTAATCATGGAATAAGGGAGAGAAAGAAACAAAAATAAACCAAGCTTGTGGCACATCAGCAGTCATCATGAGGTCAGCTGCTCTCTGATCTCTTCCTCATAGCTGTTTGGTGCCCATTGCCCCAGAATCACATAGACCCTATTATAAGATTATAGTTCCCATTAACTGCTCTATTGATAGCAACTTGAATATTGTGAAATGTTAAGTTTTCCCTTCGAGATATTCTTTCAGGTCCTGAACAGTTTTGGACTACCTGCATTGGCTGGAAAAGGATCCCACAAAGAGCTGACACCAAAGAGGATAGTTTCCATATCCTGATGATTTTATCCCCCCTTACCTTGACTAATAAATGACTCTAATTTTCCAGCCCCTCACCCTTCATGATGTCCTTAAAAACCCAACCCAGAACTCCTGGGAAGATGGACTTAAGGCTCCCATTTTCTCAGCTGCCCTGTAATCATTAAACTCTTTCTCTGCTGCAAACCCAGCTGTCCCTGTGTATTGGTCTGTTACTGTGCAGTAGTAATATGAACCTGGTAGTCCTGTAACACCTACACAAATGAATAGAATAGAGCCCTAATAGAGCTCTTTATTATGACAAGTCCATATTTGGAAACATGTTTTCATCAAATTATGTCATATAGACGGACCTTCATGTTACTTTTGAGATAATCCTTGACTACATGTTTAGAAAGCAAGATAGATAAATTGGAGAAGAAAGAAGAGGGTGGAATAATCAGGGACTACTTTTGAGCTCTAGTATGCTCCTGCCCTGGGCCAGGGGGACAGCAAGAGGCATTGATAAATGAGAGAGGAGAACATGGGAAGGTGCAATGTGTATTTACCTTGGAACATCACCTGGGTCTGGCCTTGACCTGTTTTATTTGCATTTAACAAGAGCAATCACCTCTATATATAATTGTTTCTCTAACAAAGATTGTTAGAGAAACAAAGTGGCAAACAAGGTGTTTGCTTGTCAACAACTTCCATGTATATTTGTGTCCTCAAAAAATTCAAGCAGTTAACAAGGCTTTAAATCTCAGAAATATTATTTATTTTTATTTTTCAACTTTTATTTTAGATTTAGAGGGTACACATGCAGGTTTGTTACATGGGTATATTATGTGATCCTGAGGTTTTGGGTATGAATGACCCCGTCACCCAGGTATTAAGCATAGTGCCCAACAGTTTTTCAACTCTTTTCTCCCTCCCTCCCCTCAACTCTAGTAGTCTCAAGTGTCTTTTGTTGCCACCTTTATGTCCATGAGTACCTAATGCTTAGCTCCTACTTAGATGAGAACATGTGACATTTGGTTTTCTCTTCCTGTGTTAATTCACGTTGATTCCATGTTTTTGCTATCATGAATAGTGCTGAAATAAACATATAAGTGTATGTGTCTTTTTGGTAGAATGTGTTGTTTCATTTTGGGTATGTACCCAGTAATGGAGTTCCTGGGTCAAATGGTCATTCTGTTTTTGATTCTGTGAGAAATCTCCAAGCTGCTTTCCACACTGGCTGAACTAATTTACATTGCTACCAGCAGTGTATAAGCATTTCCTTTTCTCCACAGCCTTGACAGCATCTGTTATTTTTTGATTTTTTTAGTAATAGCCACTCTGACTGGTGTGAAATGATATCTCATTGTCCTGTTGATTTTCATTTCTCTGATGATTAGTGGTGAGGAGCACCTTTTCATGTCTCTTGGCTATTGGTATGTCTTCTTTTGAGAAGTGTTTGTTCATGTCTTTTGCCCAATTTTTAATGGGGTTATTTTTTCTTGTTCAATTGTTTAGGTTCTTTATAGATTTAGGATATTAGACATTAGTTGCACACACTGTTTGAGAATATTTTCTCCCATTCTGTAGGCTGTTTATTCTGATTCTGTTGATAGTTTCTTTTGCTGTGCAAAAGCTCTTTAATCAGATCCCACTTCAAATTTTTGTTTTTTTAGAAGCATTATTTAAATAATATAATCTTTGTAACTACAAAATATTGTATTGATTCTCTACGTAAAATAGAAAAGACCCCAAAGATATAAAAGACAATGCATTTACTTTTTCTTCAACACCAACCAGATTAATGTAGGCAAAATAAAATGAGCATTAGAAGTTGTCAATTATACGGTTTAAATTTATTGCCATTCAAGAGAAATGCATTGTCTTGGGAGTCTGAGCGCTCTAGATTGAGTGTTCATTCTGATAAAAATAATTGCATTATTACTTGATCCTCAATTTCATTGTGCCTTGTTGTAAAAGGCAGTGCAATCACAAAGTTACATATATAGTTCTGTTTTTATTTTCTTTGTGATTTATTTCTTCTCTGCAATTACCACCATTAAAAGAAAAACAAATTATAGTCAAGGAAAGAACATTACTTAATTTCCTGCATAGGCAGGTGGTGTTAAATGCCAAAAATAAATGGCCCTGCAGGAATCAGCTTTAGACTTGAATTTAACATCCCTATGAATGTATTAGTAATTTTGAAAAAGTTATATATTACCTGTTAATTTTAAATTATGAAGGATACTTAATTGGCAACTGGAACTACAGAGTTGAGAGCAGCTAAAATGCAAAAGTGCCAAGAAATTGTAGGAATATTCAGAAGGAGAAAGGTGAATATTAGTTATAAATCTTCACTTCCTTGGAAAGATTAAAGAAAAAAGTATAAATTTGCAACTTTATTGTCCATAATGTCCTAAAATAAGGGTACATAAATATGGTTTTTCAATAAGATAGGGAAAAAACTATATACTGTACTGACATGCATGCTTTTCCTATGGCCCTTCACCTACTCAGTGACTAATTGGTATGCTTTAGTTATTAGTCCTGAATTCCATCTTAAAAAGTAATGACTCACTCTTTTGTTATGATTGCTTCCTATGCCAAAAATACTGTAGTTACAAACTTAAGAAATTCCTGCTGTATAAAAGTGATCATCAAAACTCCTGAATTTTCTTTCTCTCTTATACACACACACACACACACACACACACACACACACACACACATAGACCCCCCCCACACACACACACACACAGAAAGAGTACAAAGAGAGAAAACACATTCCAACTGTCCTAGCTTGCACTGCCATTCCCCACCAACAGAAACCCAAAGCAACAAGCCCAAGACAAGGGCTGTGTCTTAGGTGCCTTGAAATCAGGCCCTAAGATAGAAATTTGCTGAGCAGCTTTGTCAGTCAGTGCGCTCTCAATATCGACACAGCTAAGGGAGTGGATGAAGTGGATTTAAACAAATGGAGAACTTGGGTTGTGATGTGACAGCCATAGAGGTATCCGCTGACCCAGGGTAAATGCTCATTCTGAGGTCGCCTTGCAGAGTTGTCCAACCTGAGTTGAGGGGCTAGATCTTTATACTCCAATACTGACCAGTCACGAAGTAGTAACTGGCCCCAGGATAGCAGTATAGCCTTGAGTAATGCAGCTCCTTCAGTCAACAGCAGTTCTCAGAGCAGTTCTCACCACAAGCAATACTTCCAGTGTCTGTGGAAATGAGTGCCTTCAACTCAAAGCAGGACTGGATGGAGCATCCCAGCAAAGCTAGACTATTTTGGAAAGTGATCACAAAGAAAAAGATTGGTGGGGGGACTGGGAATAATGAAGAGGAGGAGAAAGTCAATATAAGGGGACACTCACTGGTTCATAATTGAGCGGGATTGCTGTGGACTCGGGGAGCTCCTGCTGAGAGCCCTCCAAAAGGCTTTGCAGAATACACAGAAACGCCTCTCTGAGACATGGAAAATGGATGGGCTTCATTCCCTAGTGGACAAAGGTTAATGCTCTCGTTCTTATAGATTGTGTTTGTGTCAGAACACCTGAGCAGGCTACTGCAGGACCACCCGCTAATAACTAAATGGTTAGGGCAGAAGAAGAGAGTTCCCTGGTGTAGCTGAGGTGAGGTGTTCTTGGGCTACACCTGATGGCTGCTGGTTACCGGAGCAGGAACCCACACAAAGCGTCATGAGTTGGTAACAGACGGAGAGTAAATCAGGGCAGCTTTGCCTTGTTCATGCTTACTAACTACCTGACAGAGACTTGTAGCCTTTCTTGCATATTTGGCAAACTCATAACTGGGAATCCTTATTTATTGGCTTTACATCCAGCTGCATTTTGCTGCCTATGTTATCACCAGGAATGATCTGTCATACTTGAGCAAGCTGGATAAAAGTCTTTAGAAGTATGTTGAACTATGATCTAAGAACTTTAACTTTTTCTTTTTTTTTTTTATATTTTTTATTACATTTTAGGTTTTGGGGTACATGTGAAGAACATGCAAGATTGTTGCATAGGTACACCCATGGCAGTGTGATTTGCTGCTTTCCTCCACTTCACCTATATCTGGCATTTCTCCCCATGCTATCTCTCCCCAACTCCCCACCTCCCACTGTCCCTCCCCTATTTCCCCCTCAACAGACCCCTGTGTGTAGTGCTCCCCTCCCTGTGTCCATGTGTTCTTATTGTTCAACACCTGCCTATGAGTGAGAACATGCGGTGTTTGATTTTGTGTTCTTGTGTCAGTTTGCTGAGAATGATGGTTTCCAGGTTTATCCATGTCCCTACGAAGGACACAAACTCATCGTTTTTGATGGCTGCATAGTATTCCATGGTGTATATGTGCCACATTTTCCTGTCCAGTCTATCATCGATGGGCATTTGGATTGGTTCCAGGTCCTTGCTATTGTAAACTGTGCTGCAATGAACATTCGTGTGCATGCGTCCTTATAGTAGAATGATTTATAATCCTTTGGATATATACCCAGTAATGGGATTGCTGGGTCAAATGGAATTTCTATTTCTAGGTCCTTGAGGAATCGCCACACTGTCTTCCACAATGGATGAACTAGTTTATGCTCCCACCAACAGTGTAAAAGTGTTCCTATTTCTCCACATCCTCTCCAGCATCTGTTCTCTCCTGATTTTTTAATGATCACCATTCTAACTGGTGTGAGATGGTATCTCAATGTAGTTTTGATTTGCATTTCTCTAATGACCAGTGATGATGAACATTTTTTCATATGTCTGTTGGCCTCATGTATGTCTTCTTTTGTAAAGTGTCTGTTCATATCCCTTGCCCACTTTTGAATGGGCTTATTTGTTTTTTTCTTGTAAATCTGTTTTAGTTCTTTGTAGATTCTGGATATTAG